>CM044547.2:3699326-3731826 GCA_024416835.2 Perccottus glenii
TAAATGGTAAATTGTAGCCGAGTCTCAGATGATCAATTTGATGTGCTGCTTTGCCATATTAGGCTTGGAATGTGTATTGTCTCAAACCCTACAGTCCCTCAATGTAACAGGTTAATCCAACACATTTAGTTTTATTTTCCCGCCTACTTTGCAGGCTTCATACGACGGCTCAACAAACCTGACCAATGACAGAGCTAAAGAGAAGAGCACCTTGCGCAGATCTAATCTTGATTGAGTATTGTTATAATGTTATGATTGAATATGACTTAATGACATATACATATAAATATATACACACACACATATATATATATATATATATATATATATATATATATAAAAACTTTGTCCTTCACCCTCCGCGGGTGGTCTCTCAATCCTTCGAGCTCGGGTCCTCTACCAGAGGCCTGGGAGCTTGAGGGTTCTGCGCAGTATCTTTGCTGTTCCTAGTACTGCACTTTTCTGGACCGAGATGTCTGGTGTTCTTCCAGGGATCTGCTGTAGCCACTCTTCCAGTTTGGGGGTTACTGCCCCGAGTGCTCCGATGACCACAGGCACCACTGTCGCCTTCACCTTCCAAGCCTTTTCCAGCTCTTCTCTGAGCCCTTGGTATTTCTTTAGTTTCTCATGTTCCTTTTTCCTGATGTTGCAATCACTTGGTATTGCAACGTCAACCACAACGGACCTTCCTCTGCTGTTTGTCCACCACCACAATGTCTGGTTGGTTCGCCATTACCATTCTGTCAGTCTGAATCTGGAAGTCCCACAGGATCTTGGCTCGGTCATTCTCTACCACCTTTGGGGTGTTTCCCACTTTGACCTCGGGTTTCCAGTCCATACTCCGTACAGATGTTCCTGTACACTATGCCAGCCACTTGGTTATGGCGCTCCATGTATGCTTTCCTGCCAGCATCTTACACCCTGCAGTTAAGTGTTGGATTGTCTCAGGGGCCTGTTTGCACAGCCTACACCTTGGGTCTTGTCTGGTGTGGTAGATTTGGGCCTCTATTGCTCTGGTGCTCAAGGCCTGCTCCTGTGCAGCCATGATGAGTGCCTATGTGCTGTCCTTCAGTCCGGCCCGTTCTAGCCATTGGTAGGATTTCTTGATATCAGCCACTTCAGTTATGTTCGGTGGTACATCCCATGTAGGGTTTGTCCTCCCATGATGGTCCCTCTTCCAGCTCCTCTTCCTCTGTTCCCCATTGCCTGAGACATTCACTGAGCACGTCATCTGTTGGGGCCTTATATTTGATGTACTTGTGGATCTTGGATGTTTCATCCTGGATAGTGGCTCTCACACTCACTAGTCCACGGCCGCCTTCTTTACGGCTAGCGTACAGTCTCAGGGTGCTGGATTTGGGGTGGAACCCTCCATGCATGGTGAGGAGCTTTCGTGTCTTAACGTCTGTGATCTGTATCTCTTCCTTTGGCCACCTTATTATTCCCGAGGGTATCTGATCACTGGCAGGGCGTAGCTGTTTATTGCCCGTGCCTTGTTCTTGCCATTGAGCTGACTTCTTAGGACTTGCCTTACTCGTTGGAGGTATTTGGCAGTTGCTGTTTTCCTTGTTACCTCTTCGAGGTTGCCATTTGCCTGTGGTATTCCAAGGTACTTGTAACCATCCTCAATGTCTGCTATTGTTCCTTCTGGGAGTGAGACCCTTCTGTGTGGACTACCTTCCCTCTCTTCGTCACCATTCGACTACACTTCTCAAGCCCGAATGACATCCCAATGTCAGAGCTGTAGATCCTGGTGGTGTGGATCAGTGAGTCGATGTCCCGCTCACTCTTAGCGTATAGCTTGATGTCATCCATGTAGAGGAGGTGACTGATGGTGGCCCCATTCCTGAGTCGGTATCCATAGCCAGTCTTGTCGATTATTTGGCTGAGGGGGTTCAGGCCTATGCAGAACAGCAGTGGGGATAGAGCATCTCCTTGGTATATGCCACATTTGATGGATACTTGTGCAAGTGGCTTGCCATTGGCCTCAAGGGTGGTTTTCCACAGCCTCATTGAGTTTGCAATGAAGTCTCTTAGAGTCCTGTTGATGTTGTACATCTCCAAGCATTCAGTGATCCATGTGTGTGGCATTGAGTCATATGCTTTCTTGTAATCAATGATGTGGTAGGGATCGCACTCAATGCTGCATTCACATCTTCTAGGAGACTTTCTGATGGTACTTCACTTAGCCGTTGTAATTGGCGTCGGGGTTGCCTTGCATTCATTCTCGCCATGATCTTGTCTTTCAGGTCAGTCGCTGCCTCGTTCAGCGTTATTGTTGGGGCTTCATACCCAATCCCCGGTCGTGGAGCCCCTGTTGGCTCCCCTCTGACCTTGCGTCCTGGCTCCCCCTTGCCGTAGCATTTGTGTTGTATCTCGTCAATCTCAAGTTGTGATAGCAGCTGCCGCTTGTGGATGTTGGAACACTGAGCTACTAGTTGCTTCGATGTAAGCCTGGATTGTGGGTTTAGCCCAAGTAAGCCAACTGACAGAGGCCAAGAAAGGTGCAATGAGAAAACAGGTACCCAAGAGGTACAACCAGATGCCCATACCTGAAGCACTTGAAACTGCCAAACAAAGGCTCCAAGCCTTGGCCAGCCGCCTAACGAGGTACACGAGAGAGAACGAAGCCAGAAGAATAAACCGGCTGTTCGGAACTCAACCTGCAAAAGTGTACGCTCAATGGCAGGGTAATAACAGCAGAGCAGACCCTCCAAGGCTGGAAACTGAACAATACTGGAAAAGTATATGGGAGAGGGAGGCATCACACAACAGCGATGCACAGTGGCTGGTGGCTCTGAGAGAGGACCACAGCAACCTCCTGAACAGAATCCAGTTACCATCACAGCGGCAGACATCCAAGAAAGACTCTCAGGTATGAAAAACTGGACAGCACCGGGCCCTGACAGGATCCACACCTACTGGCTAAAGAAGCTCACTGTACTCCACGAGCGCCTTGCAGCACAAATGAACCAGCTGCTAAGGGATGGACGCACCCTGAATGGCTTACCGAAGGGCGTACAATCCTGATCCTGAAGGATCCCACAAAGGGTACAGTCCCATCCAACTATCGGCCAATAACCTGTCTCTCCACAACATGGAAGCTCATGTCAGGCATCATTGCGGCTAAGATAAGTGGACACATGGATCAATACATGAGCAAAGCACAGAAGGGCATCGGCAAAGAAACCAGAGGAGCTAAACACCAACTCCTGGTTGACAGAACAGTCACCCAAGACTGCAGAACCCGACACACCAACCTGTGCACTGCCTGGATTGATTACAAGAAAGCATATGACTCAATGCCACACACATGGATCACTGAATGCTTGGAGATGTACAGCATCAACAGGACTCTAAGAGACTTCATTGCAAATTCAATGAGGCTGTGGAAAACCACCCTTGAGGCCAATGGCAAGCCACTTGCACAAGTATCCATCAAATGTGGCATATACCAAGGAGATGCTCTATCCCCACTGCTGTTCTGCATAGGTCTGAACCCCCTCAGCCAAATAATCGACAAGACTGGCTATGGATACCGACTCAGGAATGGGGCCACCATCAGTCACCTCCTCTACATGGATGACATCAAGCTATACGCTAAGAGTGAGCGGGACATCGACTCACTGATGCACACCACCAGGATCTACAGCTCTGACATTGGGATGTCATTCGGGCTTGAGAAGTGTAGTCGAATGGTGACGAAGAGAGGAAGGTAGTCCACACAGAAGGGGTCTCACTCCCAGAAGGAACAATAGCAGACATTGAGGATGGTTACAAGTACCTTGGAATACCACAGGCAAATGGCAACCTCAAAGAGGTAACAAGGAAAACAGCAACTGCCAAATACCTCCAACGAGTAAGGCAAGTCCTAAGAAGTCAGCTCAATGGCAAGAACAAGGCACGGGCAATAAACAGCTACGCCCTGCCAGTGATCAGATACCCTGCGGAATAATAAGGTGGCCAAAGGAAGAGATACAGATCACAGACGTTAAGACACGAAAGCTCCTCACCATGCATGGAGGGTTCCACCCCAAATCCAGCACCCTGAGACTGCCGTAAAGAAGGCGGCCGTGGACTAGTGAGTGTGAGAGCCACTATCCAGGATGAAACATCCAAGATCCACAAGTACATCAAAGATAAGGCCCCAACAGATGACGTGCTCAGTGAATGTCTCAGGCAATGGGGAACAGAGGAAGAGGAGCTGGAGGAGGGACCATCATGGGAGGACAAACCCCTACATGGGATGTACCACCGAACATAACTGAAGTGGCTGATATCAAGAAATCCTACCAATGGCTAGAACGGGCCGGACTGAAGGACAGCACAGAGGCACTCATCATGGCTGCACAGGAGCAGGCCTTGAGCACCAGAGCAATAGAGGCCCAAATCTACCACACCAGACAAGACCCAAGGTGTAGGCTGTGCAAACAGGCCCCTGAGACAATCCAACACTTAACTGCAGGGTGTAAGATGCTGGCAGGGAAAGCATACATGGAGCGCCATAACCAAGTGGCTGGCATAGTGTACAGGAACATCTGTACGGAGTATGGACTGGAAACCCCGAGGTCAAAGTGGGAAACACCTCCAAAGGTGATAGAGAACGACCGAGCCAAGATCCTGTGGGACTTCCAGATTCAGACTGACAGAATGGTAATGGCAAACCAACCAGACATTGTGGTGGTGGACAAACAGCAGAGGAAGGCCGTTGTGGTTGACGTTGCAATACCAAGTGATTGCAACATCAGGAAAAAGGAACAGAGAAATACCAAGGCCTCAGAGAAGAGCTGGAAAAGGCTTGGAAGGTGAAAGCGACAGTGGTGCCTGTGGTCATCGGAGCACTCGGGGCAGTAACCCCCAAACTGGAAGAGTGGCTACAGCAGATCCCTGGAAGAACACCAGACATCTCGGTCCAGAAAAGTGCAGTACTAGGAACAGCAAAGATACTGCGCAGAACCCTCAAGCTCCCAGGCCTCTGGTAGAGGACCCGAGCTCGAAGGATGAGAGACCACCCGCGGAGGGTGAAGGAAAAGTATATATATATATATATATATATATATATATATATATATATATAAAATATATGTTTTTTTTTTTTAATCTTTTTTAAACTGTGTAATGTGTGGGGTATGTTGGTTAAATTGAGCGTGCAAATGATTTTCCCTTCCAAACATGTTTTTTAGGTTTTTGATCTAAACACAAAATTAAAAATATGTAGCTTTACAACTTAAACATTCAATTAACCTAAAACATTAACATTTTAAAATCAGGACAACTCACACATTGTGAAGCTGTATGATATAAAAAGGGAACAAAATCAGTCATGAATTTAGACATTTACGAACGTATAGATTATATAATCAAAGGTGTTCTTTTTTATAAACAAAATTTCTCTCAGTCTAAATTTTTGCAGAATTATACAGCCATAAAACGTATAAAATAGTGTAGTCTGAATGTAACACATACATCAGTCCACAGGAGATGCTTTAAAAGCTTAAAGATTATTCTGAAAATTGGCCATCGCAATACCTCAGTCAAGTCTGATGGATGTTAATACTTGGTGAAGGTGGAGCTAATCTAGACAGAGTCTGTGCTCAGGCTTCATCAATGTAAGGACCTAAAAGCAAACAAAAAACGATATTGCATATACTGTACATTGCCTGCTGTGCTATAAATACATCATATTTATTTAGTTAACTGGATTCCCATAAACTCAGGGCTCAGGTCAGGATGAGGAACGGCCCGGTAAAGACGGCTGAAGTCTACATAGAGTGAGGCTTCTCACCCTCTGAACTTTCAAGAGTTTCTTTCACTGACACTCTGTCTGTGCGCAGTGTTGCCAACTCTTTTCAAAGGAAAGTAGCTAAAGCCTGGCCAAAAAGCCGCTAAATGTCGCTAGATTACGTCATGCGTAAATTAGCATATTCGTGACGTCATTACGTCAACGCGTCATCATACTAAATTGCATACTTTCTTGCGTTCTCCCTGCCCTGTGCTCACATGGTCTCTTTTACTGTATTTTATTATGATATAGCCGACTGTCCCAATAAAGCTCTTGTCATTTCTCATTTCAATTAAGTGATAAGCACACGAGAACAATGAAAATCAAAACGGTCAAACTAAATTCTTTAAATTTAAAATGAAACTTTCTGTCGACTCTTGTTTTTGTTTATTACTTCACAATTTCAACCCTCCTCCTTTATCCGGGTTTGGGACCGGCAAAAGTGACCTAAAAGAGACACTCCGGCGGAGTTTCTTTAAATTTTTTTATTTATTTATTATTTTATTTTATTTTTATACTTATGGTCCACTTAGGAGCCTACAACATGTCACAGTAAAGTATTAACATTTTTAACCGTAATTTCTTTTTATTTTTATTTTTTTACAATATTGTTTTCTTTTTTTTTTCTTAAGTTTAGTTTTTAACCTTATGGTCCACTTAGGAGCCTACAACAAGTGACTGAAAAACATTAACATTTTTAACCATACATTTTTTCGACAAAGAACATTTTACATTTTCGAATGCTGAATGTAAGCGGGATCCACCACCGCGGCTTGCCAAGTTGCCGCACATGCGCGATTCATTTGCAGTCTGCACGTGGAGGGGTGAACAACTCCTGCTCTGACTGCAGCTGGGAGGGGCTGGTGCGCGAGGACTGGGCTGACTATGAGTGCTTTGGGATGGGGGTGGGGCCCGCGGCAGCACCCGCTGCTCATTGATTAGAGTAAGAACGATGTGTGCTTTCACTTCAGAAAGTCTCCAAAAGTCTCCAATAACTCCAGAAAAAGTCGCTAGATTTGTCGCTAGTCGCTTTTTTGAAAATTTGTCGCTAGAGGGGTCTGAAAACTCGCTAAATATAGCGACAAAGTCGCTAAGTTGGCAACACTGGATCTAACTACCTTGTCAAGTTATGTGAACAGGTTTACTGTAGTGAGTGAAACTTAAGTGTAAGTACCGTAATAGAAAAAAACCTTGTTACTACAACAAAGAAAAAGTATTTCAGCAGAACATACAAGTTGCAACAAGTGCATTTGGTTTACCTGCTTCTTTTAAGTAAGGTGAACAAATTGGATTTTACAGTGTGGATGCTGACTGGAGCTGGACCAGACGACTGGAGTGGTGAAGTGCTGGGTACTGGGCGGCAGTAGCTCAGTGGGTAGAGCGGCTGTCCTTCAATCGGCGGGTGAGTGGTTCGAGCCCAGCTCGAAACATCCCACAAACATCATAACATCCCGCTCTCCCCCACATACTGTCGTTGTGTCCTTGGGCAAGACACTTAACCTACATTGCCTCCAGTGAGTGTTCTGTAACACTAGTAAATAGCTTAATCTATGTAAAGCGCTTTGAGTGCCTACTACAGTAGGTGGAAAAGCGCTATATAAAAATAAAGATTATTATTATTATTACTGACTGGAGGACATGGTCACAAGCACAACAACTGACACTTCTATCATATTATACTTGGCATAAAATAAAAAAAAATATGTGTTATATAAATTTGCCTTTATGTTATCATGAAAATTTTGCTCCGTTGGTTGTGTGCAGGATCCATAATTTTTCTCACTATTTGGGTGATGGATCAAATCCAGTCATGCACTCATGACTTTATATTTTTGTCTTGTATGTACTTTTATTGCTACATAAAAAGATACATAAGCCACATCACTAAAAGTTGTCAAATTGGTTTATAAACAGCAGCTTTTATTGAGTTTTACTGCACACATTTGAGATGGAAACAATAATGTTTTGTGATGATGCTTTGGACAGATTATGAAGCAGCTGCTGTAATTCCAGTCTGCCACTAGATATCACTGTTATCCTTCAATGTGAAGCCCTGGAGCCTGTATCAAGTAATCCAGGAAGGTTCTGCTGAAGTGCGTATTGACGTGTGTGTTGATGACGTATGTGGGAATTTCCGAAGCCTCGCGAAGCGGCTGTATCACGTGACTGATTCAGTAACTGATTTACGATTTTGGAGCGCGATTCTAAATATACGGGAAAGTGAAACTTATTGTGCTTCTTTTGGAATTCTATTCGAGCTTCTTTTTTTGTTTTTACAGTGGAACCAGCAAGAAAGAGGAGATCTTTTACTGATAGGGAACATTTTGAGCTGGTTTCACCTCATAAGGTAGGTACAGAGCAATAATTATGTAATTATAGACTTAACAAATGTGACAAAACAGTGTATCCACTGTTCGTATTATTTATTTATTTATTTATTTATTTTTAGGGCTGGGACTCGATTAAAAAAATTAATCTAATTAATTAGAGGCTTTGTAATTAATTAATCAAAATTAATCGCATTTTAATTGCATATAAATATTTTAGATTAGATTAGATTCAACTTTATTGTCATTACACAAGTACAGGTACAAGGCAACGAAATGCAGTTTAGGTCTAACCAGAAGTGCAATAGCAGTAAAGGATCCTGCTATAGTTCCATCAACATGTCTGGTCTGGGCCGTGGCAGCCTCATGTAGCTGTAGCTAATACATCCGTCCGTCCGGAAACAGAAAGGAGTCATTCATCTCCCGAGTCTCTGAGTCGTTCATTCAAGTCCCCATAGGCTGAATGCAGAAACAGAAGGACTCGTTCATTTCATGAGTCAGCCTTCTGGTCTGAGTCTCGTTCTTTTGTCACGCATTGGATACAGAAATAAGTTAATACATACATATATTTCACATAAGATTAGATTAGATTAGATTCAACTTTATTGTCATTACACAAGTACAGGTACAAGGCAACGAAATGCAGTTTAGGTCTAACCAGAAGTGCAATAGCAGTAAAGTGCAGGATATATACAATGGTTGCGTACGTGCAGGATATGGAGATGTACAGGATTTACAGGTAATATGTACAATGAATATAAATATACAGATGGTTATTACTATAAAAGGTGAGTGTGTGCCATAAATATAATTACAGGTGTCTCTTTTCTATAAACAGCATTTACAGGTGAATATGTACTCTAAATGTAATGTAATACTCACGCGTCGCGCCGCACACACACATACATACACACACTCACTCACATACACACACACATACACACACAACCATACACACATACACACATACTCACACATACACACACAACCATACACACATACACGCAGGGGAATTAAACCGGGAGAGCTGTAAACACAGACACTCACATACACACATGCACACACAACCATACACACATACACACATACACCCAGGGGAATTAGACCGGGAGAGCTATACACACACTCACTCACATACACACATACACACATACACACATACACACACCACCATACACACATACACATATATACAGATGTCTCTAACTATGAACAGAATTTTACAGGTAGGTGTATACAATTGTATGTTAGCTTAAGGTAAGCAGTAGATTTAAGGTAGTGCAAACAGTGAAATGTAACCAGTTGGTAGCAAAGGTGCAGTAGTGCAAGGGATGGTGGGATGGTGGGGGATGAGAGGAGAGTCTGTGAGGGGAGTAGGATGGTGGTGGGGGGGTAGAAGAGTCTATGAGGGTAGTGGGATGGTGGGGTGAGAGGAGAGTCTGTGAGGGAGTGGCATGGTGGGGGTGAGAGAGGAGTCTGTGAGAGGTGTGGGGTCAGCAAGGGTTAGAGTTCAGTAAAGACACAGCTCTGGGGAAGAAACTGTTCTTTAGTCTGCTGGTTCTAGTCCGGAGGCTCCTGAAACGCCTGCCGGAGGGGAGGAGGGAGAACAGTCTGTGGGCTGGGTGAGAGGAGTCCTTAAGGATGCTGCGAGCTCGACGCAGACAGCGTTTCCTCTGGATGTTTTCGATGGCAGGAAGTGGAGTCCCTGTGATGCGTTGGGCAGTTTTCACCACCCGCTGCAATGCCTTGCGCTCAGACAGAGCAGCACCCATACCACACTGTGACACAGTTCGTCAGGATGCTTTCTATCGCGCAGCGGTAGAAGTTCACCAGGATGGCCGAGGAGAGCTGGTTCTTCCTCAGTGTCCTCAGGAAGAAGAGGCGCTGGTGAGCCTTCTTGACCAGGCTGGAGGTGTTGGTTGTCCAGGTCATGTCAGCCGAGATGTGGGTCCCCAGGAACTTGAAGCTGGAGACACGCTCGACGTCCATTCCATTGATGTGGATGGTGTCGTGTGTGCCTCTAGACTCTTTCCTGAAGTCCACGATGAGCTCCTTCGTTTTGGTGGTGTTGAGGAGCAGGTTATTTTCGTTGCACCATTTGGACAGGTGCTGGATCTCTTCCCTGTAGGCAGTCTCATCGTTGTTGCTGATGAGACCAATCACTGTAGTGTCGTCTGCAAACTTGACGATGACGTTGGTTCCAAACACAGGCTTGCAGTCAGAGGTGAAGAGGGAGTAGAGAAATGGGCTTAGCACACAGCCCTGTGGTACACCAGTGTTAAGTGTGATGGATGTGGAGCAGGTGGATCCAGATCGGACATTCTGGGGTCTTAGGGTTTGACCTGAGAACAGTGAGAATAGAATACATAAGCTTAATCAACAAAATATTGTTTATTTATTTCAGTCCAGCAGACCAGTGCAATGTTTACCATTAAGTGTAGCAGTGTAGTTACCCTGGTCCTTGTAACTTTACTCGGAGTCGGGCTAACGTCCATGCTAACTCCTATGTGTTTTGCGTTGAGGTGATATTTGAGGCTGGATGTGCTGCGGTGATACGCAAATCCCTTGTTGCATAGCTCGCACACAACCATGCTCTTGTCGACGCTTCCATCCTTTCGTTTTTTTAAAACAAAATTTCCCATCCATGGGGCCAAGTAAAGCGGTCTCGTCAGCTTCTTCATGTTGACTGTGGTTGGAAGTCAAGAACGCTAGTTGGTGCTCCAGTATAATCGGTCCATTGAAACTCATTCATTGAAAAAACGTTCCGCAGTCAAAAATAAGTGTGGTTAAAATTATGTTATTTAATTTTTGCGTTTAACGCGTTAATCCTAATTAACGGCGTTAAAGTCTCGTAATTAATTAATCTTAATTAACACGTTAAAATCCCGGCCCTATCTATTTTATATACAGCCTTGACACCAAGGGGCTGGCCCAATTCGGTGGGCCTCAGGGGTCCGAGGCGAGAGTCCTGGGTGTTTTCCAGAAGTTTCGTCACGTACTGAGGAACGTTCCACACACCGGGGTTGCCGCCACGTGAGCGTCTCCTCTCGAGAGGTTTGCAGCCCGGGAAGATAGAGAGAGAGAGGGCGTCCTGTTGCTGCCCAAGTTAGCAGTGCCTGGGCCTCCGTGTACCGTGTAAAAGTTTGAGTTTGTGCAAGCTATTGCAATGTCCATGAAAGAGTTCTCAACTGTTGCTTTGCGCGCTCTTTTGGGAAGAGCAGACGCTTTAGCAGGCACGGTCTTTAGAACAAATTTTACTCGTGCTAACACGAGGCTCGAAGCTTTGGGAGGTTGCCGAGGTGGGGCGGTCCCCGCAGGGAGCGGACTGTCCGTAGACAAAGGGTCCGAGGAAACAGGAAGCCAAGAGAGGAAGATTTTTGGCTAGCAGCCAGTTTTATCAACTTTGACTGGGGGCGTGTCCTATGCTCTCTTCCGGCGGAAGAGGAAGTCGCTTTGGAACATTTAACTGAGTTAAACTAAAGTTTTTAAAACATTCCTTTTGTTTCACCTTATTTTCCTTGGTTTTCATAAAACACATAAACATTCGTACTTGTATGAGTATACACAGAAAATGCATTGTATTATGAATATGCAAAATATTGTTGAAACATTCATTACATTTCATTGAAACAAAACGGAAACCATAAACTGAGGTAGGAAAATATTTGGTCACAACTCCGTGTCCTGGAAAAGAACAGTATAAACAACACAATATCAAAAATACATTTTCCTTTAATGTAATAATTATGAAGTTGTCTTTTGATGATTGGATAGTCATTCGTCCATTTGACCACCAGGGGGTGGTGTTTAGACTATTGTAGAAGTCTGTTTTCAAAGACACTTTGGCCGCCCTTTTATCTGAAAGAAAACAGTTTTGACCCAGTCCTCTTTTAGACTTTAGATACAAGCTTGTCTCTGAAGGCCTCTGGCAATGATAGAAAAGACAGGACCGTTAATCCGTGGGGATTCCGAGGGCTGATCTGCTACACTTGGTAGCTGCACCATTAACTTGAGAACTTTCTGACGTATAGCTAACATGAGACCATGTTGGTCACACTGCCACTGTATATAAACTGTGTTATTCTAAAAATAAAGCTTTTAAGAAAGAGTGCAATCTGACTGAACCACGAAACCCGTGTTGCCTCTTTCTTCCTCTGATCAGAGAATCTGAAGCATGCATTATCGCCTGTAACTGAAACAACTGAAACTGTAACAGAATTCTAGAGCTGACTTAGCGGAGCAAGTTACGGACGATATTCTGAATATGATATCATTAGTCAGCGGGATGCTGACATCGGGCCAAGCAATGCTGGGTAAAAAATAAGTTTGCGGAAGCGGACTATCGGGCCCAGCAAAGCTAGGTAAAAAAATTGTATTTCTGTATTGGTCAAGCGGGAGCTGACTTCGGACCGAGTAAACTAGCTAGAGTAAACAACGTTATTTCAATAAATGTAATATACAAGTTTATCTTTTTGAAAATTAGTGAAATAAATCAACTTTTTGATAACATAGTGTAAAGATATTTCATCTCAGGAGTATTTTTATTTTTTATTTTATGTTATGTCATTTTTAATTCAAAATAGGTTAATAACAATGTGTTATAAGAATTTTATTCTTATAATTGTGTATATTGTTTATAGTTAGTTGGTGCTCATAGTTCTCTACAGGTCATGTCAAATCATGTTATGTCCTCCATGTTATTCCAAGCATGGTGTAGACATAACTAAAGACATGGCTTGCCGGAGGACTTCTGCACCTGGAGCCTGGAGCTGGGGCCTTGAGTGGAGGTGTATGCAAGATACACCTCCCACTGACAGCCCCCACGGCAGTGATATAAAATGTAATGTTTTGCTTACCTCTGGAAGCAAAACGCACTATGTACCTTTGATATATCTGTGTACTTTGCTTCTCCTTGCAAGGAATAAAACCTGGCCTTTCGCTTTTATAATATAATCTGTCTCCGTGTCTCTCTGGATAATATAAGGATATAGAATTCTTTTAGACATATAGAATTCTTATAACATTTGGTGCCGTGACCCGGATCTCAATATTTGTTGTTTCTCATACAAAGAGGTGAACTGACGTGCACGGAGAAATGCAAAAACAAAGCATTTCTTGTAAGTCCCAAGCTGTGCTATTTAGCAGTAATGGCCAGATATCCCCTCTGTGTGTGTGAACACGATGACGAGATCTGGACTGAGAAAAAGAGAAGAGCAGAGAGACGAGAGGACAGAAAAGACAGTCTAGCTGCGGAACAACTGGACTATTGGACTGAAAATTCAGGTAAACAGCTGTTTAATTTATTTTTGGTGTGTGTGTGTGTGTGTGATTTAATACCAAAGCTTCCGGAAGTAGCTAGTTTTGGAAATCTGACGTATGTTGAGCGGGCTGCATGTATTTACATCACCATAAGTTGATGTTTTTCCATGAGGCTGGCCAGCATAGGAGATTCTTAAACGCTGATAACGCTTTGTCGAGACCCTGCCTATATGGTTTATGGTGAGATTGAAAGCTGGGAAAAAGTATGTGTTTCAGTCGAGACCCTGCCTGCGTGGTTTATGGTGAGATTGTAAACGGGATATTATGATGTTAATCTGTGTTAAAGCTTGTTGTCTTGCTAGATTTAAGTTTGATAGATACCTTATGCTTTGTAAGTTTTTATGGTGTTTCTTGAAACTGACTCGTGCGTTTAGTTCATTTGGCCGTGACAAGTGCGAACCTCTATGCGAGATAGAGCACCTAATTACAAGAAGGAGTATGAGATCTAGAGAGCTTGTCTAGAGAGCACAAGAATTTATCTTAGATTAATAATCACGTATCGTAATACGCCACAATCGAACTGCCTTGCATAGCTAGTATTGTTGGTTTATGGTGCGACACTCACACGGGAAGTGTGGGATATGCACAGGAAAGCTCGAGCTGACTCTTTAATCGAGACCCTGCCGAAACCTATGGTTAATGGTGAGATTGGAGTCCAGTCGCGTTGGACGTGACGTATAGGAAGACGTAGGCCTACGTATAGTGTTCACTGCATGTGAAGCGGTGATTTTTAAAAGCCCACGAGAGCTTTTGCTGGAAAAATGTTCACTGCTGGTGACGCGGTGAGGGAGAGAAAAAAAGGAAAAGCCCACTGAAAGTGACGGGGCTTATACTGAGAATTGTTGGCAATACTGAGAATTGTTGACCTAAAGGTTAAAGATAAAGGTGTGTGTGAGAGAATAAATGTGTTATGAATGGGCCATTGTTGGATGAAGAATGAGTCTAATGATGTGAATCAGAACAAAGGTAATGTTTTTGTTTAAAGAAAGTTTGAACAACATGTGAGAGAAAGGTAGCTTCCATAAGATATTTTTCTAGTTTGAGATAAAACAGAGAAGTAGAGAAGAGATTTTGAAAGAAGTACACAGATGTACTTCAAAACACTAATCATTTGTATTTTGTTTAAATGTTTTTGGAGCCTCTAGGTATCGGCTTCCTCCCTCCGGAAAACAGTGCTCTCTCCAACCTTCCTCTGCACCCCACCTCCCACCTGTGGATTTTCGGCTGAAAAAAACTGCCAGCAGCAAACACGGAAGCGGTAAGATAAACAAATTCACACTAACGTTTATTTGTTTTAAATTTTGATCTATTGAGATTGACCAAAAAGGTATTTGTAAAGTGTGTTTGCAAATTGGATGAAACTTGAAATTAATATGAATGTAATGTATTTCTCTGAGGAAAAATGCACAATTGAGAGCGAGGTGGAGGTGGGCGTGACAGACGAGAGGGCACTGAGAGGAGGAGGAGGAGGTCGAAACTGGGTCCAGACGAGAGACGAGGGAATGACCTCAGGACTGACCGATTCAACTAACAGGTCAGGTACATAAACACATAAAGACACATGTAAATACAGACACACAGACACAAACACGGACACATGAGACACACATCTACAGAGAAGGATGTGATTTTGGTTTATGAGAGAAAATAATGAGTATTCTGTTAAAGAACAGAGTTGGTTTTGTATTTTATGTGACACTTCGTGTGAACATTAAAGGTTTAAAGAAGTTAAAGATCCAACACGTGGATCTAAAATAGAATTAGTGATTGATGTTTTGCTAAACAATGTTGTGTATCTATTAGTACGAGAACTAATAGAGGTCCTTAATATCAGTGTGGTTCAAACACACGGTATAACGCCAATAAAAGAATGAAAATGAATACTTTGTAATTGGAAGAATTTAAATATGCGTCTTAAAGTTGAATTGCGCAGAGTAAGTTTATAAAGATAATATAACTTTCTAGTTGGGCCATAAGCTCATATTTAAAAGAAAACACGGTTAACAGAACCTAAGTAAAGGAAATAAACATTTATGTATTTCTCTGGTTTGGTTCTAACAAAGTGTGAAAATGGAGAAAGTGGATTCAAAACAACCACTGTTTGGATTCACGAGGAATGTTTAAACAAGATGACATTCTATGTAAGTCAATGTAACAGGGGCTTCACAGCACCCTCCTTTTTATGCTCCCAAGAGGGAGAAATGTTTTGGTTTGGGTTTTTTGTGTTGAGAAGAATGCTGAGTTAGAAATGTCAGTGACAGAGACAGTCTGCACTGAACTAATGTGTTAAATAAAGTTTATGATACTTAATTATGAAAACTGTTTGACCTTATGACAGGTCTGTTGATATGAATAAAAGTCCACATTTGAGTTTTATTGAATTAATGAAACATGATTTGGTAAACTAAATGATTAAATTAATGAGATTGAATATGGTTTTTTAGAAGAAAAACTTTAAAGTTTAAGTAATTGGAAAAATTGAAATGAAGGTAGTTCAAAATAAATAATAATCATTATTTTATTTATTTTGGTACTTTATAATTAAGGTATAGTGTCATCTATATCTAATCTGGTTTTGGTGATTAGAAACATATCTATGTTAAAACAGTTCAAACTGTTAAAACAATCTTAAAGGTTTTATTTGAAAAATTAAAGTTAATGAGAAATAAATATAAAAGATAATTGTTAAACTAACAGGGTGAATTGTTAAAGTTTAAGAGCATATGCCAATGGCTCGATGGGTTTAATCACTGTTCGAAGTGATTTAAGAATTTTTTTTTTTTTAAGTACTGGGACTGACACAAGGTCCTTTTGAATAGATTTGAATTTTGTTTTGGTTTTGATCAAACTTTAGGTCGTTGTAACCTAAAGAAAAAGAAAAAAGAGGTTGAGATGTTACATTTTATGAAATGAACAGTAATGATAATTACTGATTACAATTTTGGTGAATTTGAATAAATAAAGAGAGACACGTTATTTTAAGTTTACACTTGATGTTTAAAGTTTCTGTTTAACATTGAGTGAGTTGAATTCTTTATGTGGCATCTGAATGCCAAATTAGTGGAAACATGAAAATAATAATTGTTAAAACGTTTTTATGTTACGGTTAAATTAATATGGGAAAAATACAAAAACAAACTGGTTTATTGTATTTAGCACCTGGTGGTAAAACTGAGTTTTACAGAGACAGTATAGAACAAGTCTATACTGAACAAAATCCTGAAGAAATTTAGTTTAAAAACAAAGCAGAATTTAAGAGGAAATTTGTTGATTTTATGTTTGGTCTTTCATTAAAAAAAAAAAACGACAGTCACAAAGGTGATGGTGTTTTAGAGGAAAGCCGAGCAGAGGCTTTGTGGTGTGTTCAAGACAAGCTGCTGTTACTGGTTTAACCCCAGAGGGGGGGTCTGAACCTAAGGGTGATTAAGAAATTTTGTTTTGAAGTAAGCGAAAAATGTGTTTTCTTTCTAAAGAAAGTAATTTGAGGTAAATTAAACAATATTTTGAGAATATTCTAATTTAAAAGAACACGTGAAATAAATTGTGAATTGAAGGTGAATGTTTAAAGGTTTGTGACAATAGATCATGAGAAACCAGTTCTGATCTATATAAATTATTTATGTTTGCATCAACTGAGTTAAAATTTATCAAATTGTGGATGATACCAATTAAAGTTACAGGTAAAGACCTACAACTAATGGTAACTAAAAGTAAAACTGAACTAAACAAAGTGAAGTTTTAAATAGAACATAAACAAAAGTGATGCTATTTGGGAAAACATAAAGAAGATGAATAATTAGAAATGCTAATTAATGAAATAACAATTTAAGGTGGTGATTGGAAATAACCTTTCTGTTTTGATTTTATTTTGATTTTTTACTTTTATTTGATTTTGTTCATTTTTTGTGGTATTTTGAGCCATGGTTGTCCCACGTCTCAAAAAGGGGGGAGATGAAGGTTTAGACAAAACTGTGTTAAAGTGCTGAAGGGATGCTTGGTTAACCTAATGGTTAGCATGAGGCTGAAACAACAGTGTTTAATACAGTTAAAAGTTTAAATCAAATAATGAAATAAAGAAAGTTGACAGGACTTTTCTGGAGAAGCACTGTTTAGTCTGATTAAACCTTTTCAGATTAAAGTAGATTTCCAGCAGACCATATCTGTGGAAACAGGGCTTATCTGCTGTTTCAGTTTTATGGTTTGATCATTTTAAGGGCTTTTATGGTTTCGTTTGACGAAAACCTAGGAGGCACTTTCTATGGGTCTATAATGTCAGATAACGTTCTGATTTGTTTGTTTGTTCTTTATTTGGATGGAAGCCAACTACAACAAGTATACCAGTTCAGAAAAGGAGTTTTGACAATAATATAGCCACCACCAGTAAGAGCTAATATTAACATAGTTCTTTGAACTTATATCATCTTGGTTTACACCTGTGAAGGGAAGCACACCTGTGAGCAGGGCTAGTGACGGGAGTCACATGACTTCCTGTGACATCACTCTGAACTTGACAAACGGAGAGATCAGGGACAGGTGCAGTGCAAAGCAGAAGTCTGGAGGTTTTGTGAAAGTAAGACCATTAGACCAGCGTTGCCTGCTGACCGGAAACGTGCGTCCTTAAAGGATCCTCGTTTTATTTGTGTTCACATACAATGTGACGGAGAACATCGTGAGTGGAAACTCACACTTTAGGAGCCAAACAGCAGCTCCCTCAGGTTCATTTGAGAGCCCCATTTACATCGACGACAGAGGTGTCCTTCGAAGGTGTCATGAATGAATATAAGGCTAAAATTAAATTAGCATTAGGATTTGACTTTTGCTATTTGGGACAATTTATGAAAATGTGGATTAAATTAAGTATATGTATAAACAACAAAGGTTTATGAATTGTATTAGAGATGCTGTAACTGTTAAGTAAACTGGAAATGAGAGAAAACTGGTCCAAGGACTGGACAGAACAAAATAGCACTGAGCATGCTTTTAGCTGAAGAGGGGGGATCTACAAAAGGATTTCCTCCAAAGTAACACAGGACTAGTTACAGCAGAACTAAAGTCTTTAAGAAAGGACTTCAAACTCTAACAGAGGAATTAGAATATTCTGGTATAGAGAAATTAATTTTGACCTGGTTTTAAAACATATTTGGAAAACTGACTGGGATTTTAGAATCTGTATTGAGATACAGTACATGTACTTGTTGTTGCACTTCCATGTCTAATAACTTTTGTTTGTGTTGCTTTACATGTATCCGGAGCTTGTTGGTGAGATTGATGAATGTGGCCATTGCTGGGTCAACATTCCTGGACATGCACCTGCCAAACGACTAAGGTCAAGGCTTTGACCTCAGATGAACACTTTGATATCTGAGGGACGTTATTGTTTGCATGGACACCAACGGGACAACAGCTCCAGGACGGATCATACTACAGACCTAAGGGCCGTATGGTTCATTGATTTGATTATGCTGAAGAGAATTGATTTTAATCATTATGAATGTGCATATGTCTCACTCCATGTGTTTTTCTTTTCGTTACAGGGACAGAAATGGACAGGCAGGGACAGGCCAGAGATCTTGAGTCCAATGGGTTGACCAGCTCAACCTCTGGCAAATTTTTCTACTTTATTTTGGAGTGACACTATGTTTTGATTTATGATTTATGGACATTTATGATTTATGGACTTTAAAGAATTTGACTTTGAAGAATCAGTGCATTACTCTGTGGGTTCCCATTTGATTTGAAACATATCCCATTATAATCATTTGTTGTGTTTGTTTTGACATGTGTTGTAAGTTAATCATTTGAAGTGATTACATACGTTTGATGCTTGATGTTTGTGTTTTGTCACCGCCTTTGGGGCAAGGGGTGGATAGAAGAGTTTTTCCCAGCTTTAGGTCATTTTAACAATGGGTCAAAATGTTCTTCTGGCTAGGTCAACGCCCTGCTGGGTTTTCGCTTCTGTCATAGTTTAAAACTCAAAATCAAGCTAGTAGGTTGTTTATGCTAATTGTTATCAGCATAAAGAGGGGGGAATGTTATAAGAATTTTATTCTTATAATTGTGTATATTGTTTATAGTTAGTTGGTGCTCATAGTTCTCTACAGGTCATGTCAAATCATGTTATGTCCTCCATGTTATTCCAAGCATGGTGTAGACATAACTAAAGACATGGCTTGCCGGAGGACTTCTGCACCTGGAGCCTGGAGCTGGGGCCTTGAGGGGAGGGTGTATGCAAGATACACCTCCCACTGACAGCCCCACGGCAGTGATATAAAATGTAATGTTTTGCTTACCTCTGTAAGCAAAACGCACTATGTACCTTTGATATATCTGTGTACTTTGCTTCTCCTTGCAAGGAATAAAACCTGGCCTTTCGCTTTTATAATATAATCTGTCTCCGTGTCTCTCTGGATAATATAAGGATATAGAATTCTTTTAGACATATAGAATTCTTATAACACAATGTGACCTGCTTTGAGACATAATTCACAAAAGTCACAAGTCACAAAAAAGCTGCAAAGAATAACCTGTAGCTCATTTGCTGCATTTATAGAATAGAAATGCATCTTGTACTGCAGTCAGCAGATAAAGCATAACATGGGAAAGCTATTTTATTTAATAAAGATTCAATTTGAGACAAATGAGCCAGTCTTTTAAACGGCTCTTTTAAAGGGAATGGATCTATAAGATCTGTCTCCTCTTGTCTCACTGTTGTCTCTGTCTCCTCTGGTCTCACTGTGGTCTCTGTCTCCTCTGGTCTCACTGTGGACTCTGTCTCCTCTGGTCTCACTGTGGTCTCTGTCTCCTCTGGTCTCACTGGGGTCTCTGTCTCCTCTGGTCTCACTGTGGTCTCTGTCTCCTCTGGTCTCACTGTGGTCTCTGTCTCCTCTGGTCTCACTGTGGTCTCTGTCTCCTCTGGTTTAATGGTGATCATAGCTTTTTGGCATGTACATATACACTAACACTTTCTGTTTTTAAGGTCCAATCTAAGTTGAGAAAGTTTGTTCTGCATTTTTTATCAAATAAACTTAATTTAACAAATAAACAAATTAATTAATATAGTCTGATGTTTAATTGAAAAAACAAAAAGTCAGTGTATCTGTGAGTGACTTGAAATCTCACTCCAAATTCAGATTCTTAGTGTGCTGGTGTTCTGCTGCAGCGTGCTCACCTGGATTAGTGGGAAGGGCACTGTGAGGATCATGTTCTTTGATTCCTCCAATGCCTTTAACACCCTCCAGCCCTTTCTGATGAGTGAGAAGCTGCTCGGGATGGGTGTCAGGTCATCCACTGTCTCCTGATTATTTGTCTGACAGGCCACCGTTTGTGGGGAGCTCCCTGTCTGATACTGTGGTCAGTAATGTAGGGGGTCCAGCTACCTGTAGAAAATCTCTGATGATGCTGCAGTGGTTGGGTGTATCAGGGATAGACGGGAGAATGAGTACAGGACACTGGTCATTGACTTTGTGGAATGGTCTTACGCAAACCACCTGCTCCTGAACGTGGACCAGACAAGACCAAGGAGCTGGTCATTGATTTTAGGAGGAAGAGGACTCCAGTGGAGCCATCACCATCCAGTGCTTAGAGGTGGCAGTAGTGGACCACTACAAGTACCTGGGAGTCCACGTGAACAGCAGACTGGATTGGAAGGACAACAGTAATGCATGAGCAGACCCTACTTCCCGAGGAAGTTGGGTCCAAAAATTTGGACCCTACTTTTCAATTTCAATTTTTGGGTGCTAGTAGAGACTACAAGTGATCAAATGAAGGTACCAAAGGGCAAGAAAAGTGACTTTTGCATAATATGTCCTCTTTATAGAGTAACTAAACCCTAAAACAACTTTTTAGTTAATGATCTGTAAGAATGGGGCTTTATTGATGTAAAAGATTTGACATTTGAGTATAAAGTATATTAATTTTACAATATATGGGTTTAAAAAAGTACGGCCCTCTTCAGGTTGAACGGTGGTTACTGCAGTTGAATTTTTCTATTTGTAGTTGTTTCCTTGTGTGACGTAAGCGGGCTCGACTAACGGCTCACCACCCACGCCCCTGGCACAACCCCACCCCACCCTTGGCATAGTCTCACGCTAGTCTTAGTTGGAATTGCAAGTATTGAAAACAATCAATACTCAATAATCAAATCAAACAATACATATAATACATAATACATATACAGAGCCCAGGATTAAACCAAGACTAAAACTAGACATCTCCAAGATTAAACCTGGACTGACCAAGGACCAAACTAGGTCAGGACTCAAATCATGAAAGAGGATGGCGCTCTCTAATACATTATACTGATTACAACTCAACCCTGTTTCAGAACTACACACAAGCTATTGGCTTTGTGACTATTTTGGAGCTATTTTATTCCCTACAGTAGATAGTTAGCAGTTTGGAGAAGCAGGAAGGAGCAATGGCTTTCCGGAGGTAAAAAGTTACTTACCACTAAGGATCTCATAAAACAGCCCTTCAACAAAGTCCTTATGACAAACAATGGCTCCATCTAGTGGAAGCCAAATAGAATTGTGGTCTATTCAACCAGAACATTTAAGTTCTCAGAAAAAGTGCTCTACATTAACATTGAGTGTAGAGAGAAGAAAAAAAACAGGATCAAGCTAGGACTAAACCAGGCTAAGTCCAAACACAATATTTATCTTTATAATCTTTATCTATGGTATGATCCTAGTTCAGTCTTTTATATCTGGTCATATGATGCAGATGATTAATGGTATTCTCTCCAGGAAATGCAACACTGGTATTTATTCTGGCTGTAAATCCCCCTCTTTATGTTCAGCTGACGTCACAAAGCTCAGCTACCAGCGTCTCAGACAGACTCAGTGGTAAGTCCAGAATAGACTGACCACACTGTTGTCTTTCCCCACATCCTTAGGTCTATCTGTGAACCGGGACTTTCATGTTGGTGTTTGTTTTAAGGGATTTGCTTCCCTCTTGTAAAGGTGTCTGGCTTTGTCCTGGTTTAGTCCTGTTCTAGTCTTAGCAAATTCCACACTAAATTTAAGCTGACCGTGTGAGGTGTTTTTACATAGAGACTTCACTACTAAAACGTTTAAGGAACAAATCAGAGACTTCTGCTGCGAGCCCTGCTCTGTTTATTCACAACATTCAAAACTCTGTTAAGTTCATTTTTGGCCGCATTTTTCTGTGAATAAAATTGTAAGTAGACTGACCTGAGGAGTGAAAACCAAAACCAGTGGGGAAGCAGTTCTGATGGTTTCGTAGCCTCACTGGAGCAGCTCATCAAACCTTAAACAGAGCAGGCTTGGGTTTTGTATATCACCTGTTACAAAGTATTTTTGTTGGTCTCACCTTTTGCCTCTCATCACTAGGCCTCTCTCTCTTATCAAAGAACAGAGATGTACACTACAAGTATTTTTTGAAAGTCCAAGTCAAGTCACAAGTCTTTTTGCATATGTAGCTTAATGTACTTGAAGCACAATGCTGCTGTCTTAATAATAAACATTTTGTATAGGAATGTATCATTTTGAAAAAGTAAGCTATAGAGTATATTAATTAATTGTTTGATTTAAAATGGAAAGAAAAAAACTTTGAGAATACTTAACTGTTTTGTATATGTATACTTCATTGAACAATGAATAATGCCATGTTCCCACACTTAGACAAGCTGAAAGGGAGCTTGAGGAAGCTGTCTTCACTTCACGAGAATTCTAGTTCAAGCATAGAACCTCGAGCTAGCTTTGGTCTTTCCAGGTACTTCCTTTTTCTTTGCTTAGTGTTATTCCTCCTACATCTGGACCTGGGGAACCTTTTCCACCAATTCATTATTTTCCAAAGCTCTCTAGCATGCATTTCAGTACTGTAATGAAATCAGCCTCTGCACCTCAGTCTTCACCAACCTCTGTTTATCCATCTTGCCAACCGCTTGAATGTCCTTGACAACATCCAGTCCAGGTCGAGCATCTTTCAAGGGTGGCACACACTGGGTCTAGTTTATCAAACCTATTTGCTCCTGCTCTTCCCCAGCCACAAGCTCGTCCGCAGCCTGATGGCACGCATCACTTTTGATCTCCTCTTATGGCATTACAAAGGCACTTCCCTGTTTTGACATCACTTTCTTTGGTAAAGAAAGTGATTTCTTGCTTTTGAAGTTGGCATTTGATAACCTTCTCGGTAACCATGCACACCTTTCTGAGCAATACAAATATCAGATATTACTTGGTTGTCTTAAAACCCACCAGCTTACCAGCTTGCAAGGGTTTATGTTTATGACCCAACCTTTATACCACTGCGATGAGGGCGTTGAACTTCCGATTTGGACAGCCAAGCCAACTAATTCAGAGTGAGCTAGATCCTTAACTACTCACAGTAAGAGCTGGAGATGTGTCTGCTTTTGAGGGGTTTTCCTTGGCGGCACAGTCCTTGGTTGGTCTGCTTTGTTCCACTGTTCCATAGAAGAAGGGTTGGCAGAGAGATTAACTGTGGGTCACATGAGAATATATGTTGTTCAGCAAATTACCTGGGACCTATCCTGATTCCTTTATTGAACACTGCATTCAAAGAGGCATCCTGGGAGATGGAGTGTGCTAGTCTTAGCAGATCTATCAGCTTGGCTTTAGATCAAGGCTCAATCAATGCACGTCGCTCGTCTCAGAACAATGTTTTAGAGATTAAAACCATGCAACTAAAGAGAAATGAAAGTCAAACTGTGATGGATACATTGCATGCTCTCCGTCATTGACAGCAGGCACAGCAGGCTCGCCTCAATCCTTTGTTTGTGCCTTTTGTTTATGATTTAAGCTGTAGCCACAACGTGTTCCTTCCACAATCATTTAATAGTGTACGTCCTTGAGTAGTTTGTCTCTGGGTGTACACTACTAGGACTTGCTATGTTCACTCCACTTAACTCCATGCGGTCCTCCACTTCTGTGCATGTGACTGCAGGTGACAAGCCAAACAGAGGCACAACGACCAGGAATCATCATTTATAATCTTTTATGGGTTTACTTGACCATAAACAAACCTGTTCAAAGAGGGAATGGTGACAAAACTCTATAACATTGCTGCCTAACATAGTAATCATGGTGCACTGTAAAAAATGTCTGGAAAAAATGTATTTTGTGTAATTGTGCAACACTCAATGGGAGGGGCTATTGGTTTAAAAGGGGCCCAGTAGTCAGTCCATGTTTGGTTGCACTGAGGGCAACAACTAACAGGTACTATTTGAATATTCATGGCTGGAGTATTTTTGGATAAATCCCCCTTTGTAAAAAATGATTCTGGAACATTTTCCCTGTGGAAGTAGCACAGTATTTTGATCACTGTTTGCTTATTTTTGGGAAATTGGGAAAAATAAACTCCACAATAAACTTTTATTGCAACTTGGTAGTTGTGAGTCAAACCCGCAACACAAACTCATCTCCACGTCTTCTCTCTAATTTATTTATTAATTTATTTATAGGTTTTTATCAACATTCACCAGCAAATTGAACTGAATTTAATATTACGTTACAATAAATAAATAAACTAACCTTTATATATTACATGATTCTAATTAAATTATTTATTTTATAGTAAACCAATTAAGATTATTAGATGGCAAAACCTGCAACAGAAAAGAATACAAAGCACACAATATGACCAACACATGTTTAAATGTTAATTGTAGCTGCCCTTTGGCATCCATAAACAGGACACAGAGAGTTTCTGATGGGTGCTTCTGATTTTATTTCGCTCGTGAAGAGCGCCATTAAACTCTTGTTTGCGTAGGACCATATAAATAAACCAGAAAAAATAAACAATGAAATAAATAAAGACAGCTTAAAATAACTAACTAAAGTGTAACTAAACCCCTGGTCAGACCCTAACTCCACTCACTGATAAAATTTGAAAAATGCTGGAAAAGTGGAAAGAGCCCAGTAGAGACAGAGGGAACTGCTTTGTGTATTTTTTCAAGACTCTCACGTGAACAGAACATCTTCAATCTTGATCTAGTCTCTTTTGCGTTCTCCTTCCAGCTGTTATAAGATTTATAGAAAGCTTTATAGAAAGCTTTCTCTAAGATCAAGCTCACGTTGCTACTTGCCCGTGAGCTTGATCTGATGTGCTGCACGGATGGGTTGCTTATTTCTACTGCTGGGAGTGACATCTAATTTACTTGTTCAGCTATGTGTATCACAGTATCGTTCATGGCCTCTTCTGCATTCAAAACTTACATAATCAAGGAGGAGCTTCAGTAGTAAGTGATACCACTCTCACCATACCTCTAGTATGTAAGCACCCAAAAACAATTGCAAGTAAGATCAAAGCAAATTCAAACAGCAGTATATAACATTCGAAAATTTGCTTGTAATGGAAATCACCAGAGAATTTCAGTTTCTTAAAGTAGAGTTAACAATAAAATTGGTTGTAATTAATTTATTTATTTATTTGATTGGGACAACAACACCGTGCTTACAAAGACGTGAAGAGCGCACTCAAGCTGAAGGGCATTCAATTCCAATCCCCATTTACTAAGCTTAGGATCCACTGGGACACTGGCCCTCAGATGTACTTCAGTCCAATGGAAGCGGCGCGTGATCTGCAGCGGAGGGGAATTACAGTGGAGGAGCCACGAACACGAGAAGGATTCAACGCTGAATCTTTAAAGGATCACCACGCCAACCCGTCACTCGGCGAGGTGACAACAGAACCATCCAGCGGGTTCGAGAGCTTCTTCAGGAGTTTCAACACAAGCCAACCTAACTTGGATCTTTTTTAGTAGGGCCCTCTGTACTTTTAGTAAAGTGTACCTTAGATTTGAGAGATTATGCTCTAATACTACTACTACTAATAATAATAATAATGTATTAGATTTATATTGCGCTTTTCTCCCAAGGGACCATGGGAATCAAAGCGCTTACAGTCCGTCCATTATTCACCACACTGGTGGTGGTAAGCTACGACTGTAACCACAGCTGCCCAGGGGCAGACTGACAGAGACGTGGCAGCCATTTTGCGCCTACAGCCTCTCCGACCAACACCAAGTACATTCACTAAACATTCTTACACATTCATACGACAGTATGAAGTATGTATGAACGGGAATCGTTCTCCCCATAGTCACACAAAACTTTCCAGTTGAGTTGGAAAGTAGGCGCCAGTGGTTGCGTGCACTTGGCCTGGAACACCGTGAGTTCCCGCTGAGAGCTGGAGTTTGCAGCGGGCATTTTAAGCAGGATTGCTTCTCCAACGCAATGGAGGTGGAAATGTGCTTCTCCAAACAGCTCCCGCTGAAAAGCAACACAGCGCCTAACGCTGCTCCTGCATGGATTCCCACCACTGCTGCGGCGTCCTGAGGTGAGTGAACATATATTTTTGATCACAATTTATATTTCTTCCCAGTAAAGCTAAAGTTAATTAATCCGATTTTGTCTCTTTAACTTTGGGAGTTGTTGAGACCGCGGTTTGAGCCAGCGGCACAAATTGATAAAGCTCTGGCCCTGTGTGCACTGTAAAGTCCTTCACTTAGAAGGACCGCTCCGTAGCAAAAGTACTAGCGTCCCTCCAGTATTCATCTTTGCGAGTCTGACAGAGGCTGTCAATCAATCCATCACTGCGGATCTCAGGTTCACGCCCCCGCTGAGCCCCGCCCTCGCCCTCTGTCTCTGCTGGGCTCTGCCTACTTTTCCAGCATTTTTCAAATTTTGTGAGTGGGTGGAGTTCGGCTCTGACCAGGGGTCTAGTTACACTTTAAGTCTCTACGATGACATCATGACCCCCTGCTGCTTGACCGCGGAATGGTTGTGCTGTAGCTTTGCGCTCCCACATAAAAGAGGACGGGGATTTGATAGATGCATGGCTCCTTCAAGCGTCGAGTTTCACTGTAGCTGCTTGGCATGCATAATCAGGACACAGAGTTTCAGACGGATGCTTCTTTCTTTGTTTTGCATGTGAAGAGCGGCATTAAACTCTTGTTTGCGTAGCACCGTGAAACTACACAAAGGAAAAACAAAACCAATAAATATAACTCATATACAGAATAATACAATAAAGTTCACATTTACAAAAAAAAAAAAGAAACAATGAAATGAATAAAGACATCTTTATTACTACTAATTAACAAGCAGAGCTCACAATTAACATTTACATACAAACGGGCGCATATACATATATGACCTTGAAATTTACTACAAACGTAACATACATCAACTTCACATACCTCGCTCAAAGCAGAGCCTCAAGCAGAATTTAGGCACCCTTCACTATAAAACTCAATTTTATCTTCATTCACTGTGTAACATGCCCCTCGATTTAAGGATGAGACTTTTACTGATGTTTTATGATGTTTAATCCTTTATGAACCATGATACATTAACTATATCACCAACGTAAGAGCTGAAATACTGTATACAAAACATATAACGGATCAGTTTACACTGTGCTGTCTTACATTTGTGCAAAACAAACATATTAACAGACAAAATGCTCATATCTCAGCTTGTTTAACATACCTTTTGCCTCTTCAGAGTGGCTGTAAGTATGCATTTAATGTTTAACCACGGCTCCGTGACAAAGTTATTGCCGTATTTGGGCTAAGCTACATACTACCAAACTGCGTTAGCCATGGCGCGTAAATTATAGTTACCTGATGTAACTACAGTTCTACGAGTGTGTGCGTAGCCCACCTACGGGCTTCGCTAGTGGTTACCTCTCCCTGGCGCGAGCCAGACTTCTGAGAAAGATCAAAGCATTCACCGCGCCAATCATGCCAGTGTACTGGCACAGCCTCAGGGGCTATATAAACCCCCTTGCCCAACGCTCTCCCTTCTTCGAACCAGCTCAAAAGAGGGAAGAAGTCCAGCTGGGCCTGAGAGTAGGTGGGCTACGCACACACTCGTAGAACTGTAGTTACATCAGGTAACTATAATTTCTGCCGTGTGTGCTCCGCCCACCTACGGGCTTCGCTAGTGGTTACCTACCAAGGGGATAAATGTACTCCCAGCTGGACCGGTTCACAACGATTGGCGCGGGAAAAACAACGTCAGGAGCAACGCCGGCCCGCCTCTCCCAAGAGCAGCCAAGCGCGCCCCACTACAGGTCACGGCGTCTAATCAAGCTGTGCCCAGGACCGCCTCTCCCAAGAGCATCCTGGCACTCCTCTCTGGGAAGTCCGAGGCAGGCGGAGCAGGCCGACCGCTCCAGCTGATGACTCCATCCGAGGCAGGTGAAGCAGCAGTCGTGGCCATCCTCGGGCAGCAGCCAGGCGCAGCAGGAGCGGCAGGAGCGGCGGGAGCGGCGGTGCCCGAAACCGGTAGGTGGCAAATCTCGGGCACATTCCATTGCACATTCCATTCTTCTAGCTACGTGTGATCTTCGCTCTTTTAAATATCTCAGAAGTGCTGAGAGAGAAGAAGGGAGAGCGTTGGGCAAGGGGGTTTATATAGCCCCTGAGGCTGTGCCAGTACACTGGCATGATTGGCGCGGTGAATGCTTTGATCTTTCTCAGAAGTCTGGCTCGCGCCAGGGAGAGGTAACCACTAGCGAAGCCCGTAGGTGGGCGGAGCACACACGAAATAGAACCTAAGTCAACCATTTCCATACAAAATTTCAAAATAAAAAAGACAACCACGTTTTCCTGAAACAAATATACTTATGGTTATTTACACACTCTTCTCTTTGCTGATCTATTTTTCATTACCACCCACTACTGCGTAAAGCACCTAACATGCTTAGAACAAATTTAAAGTGACATGACCATTTTGCGGTCATTTACAGTCAGTGTTGGAAGTAACGGCGTTAGAGTATAACGGCGTTAGAGTATAACGGCGTTAGAGTATAACGGCGTTACTAACGGCGTTAATTTTTCAGTAACGGAGTAATCTAATTAATTACTTTTCCCATCGTTGTAACGCCGTTATTGTTACTGAGAATGTAAAGTGTTGCGTTACTACAATTTGGTTGAATAAAGCGCGAGGTGTCATGCTTTGTCTACACATCAGCTGCTGCTGGAGAGAGCAGGGGGGGGATGATGACACCGCTGCAAAAGCGATGATTGGCTGACGCGGCCTCACTGCGCGCTCTGACTTCCACTAAACACAAAACAGCGTCAGCGACAATGGCGAGGGGAAATTCAAAGGTGGCGTTCTTGCACTGGAAGTACGGCACTACTTCTCGTTAGTTGAAATTAAAGGCAAGAATGTTTCTGTAACATGCTATGTCCAGGAAAAAAGACTTTATCCACGTCTGCCTTAAGTAACTCAAATCTTATGAAGCCCCTCACATCAACACATGCTAACACGACACTTGTTGCTGCTGCTAACCCCAAAGGCAGCTAGAGTGAGTTCCAGTGAAGGAGACAGAGCCACTGTTAAAACAAGCAACGCTCGATTTTACTTGTCAGCAACAACCACTGGTTTAGTTGTTAGATGAGAGGAGTATTTTAGAATAGAATAATGTATTATTGATTTTCTTTGAGAATGAACAACATGTTAATCTACAGAGAGAGTTGGATTATGTTTTGTTTATTGTGCATCATTTACAGGTACAGAGATTTGCACTACTTAATGGCCAGGTCTCCCTTTGTTTCTTTTTACACAAGTTTACATTTGTGTGACTTAATTTTGCCATTGAATTTTATTTTCAATATTTATTTTTTATATGTTTTTATTTATATCATATGCCAGACTGCAATCTATTGAGTTGAAATAAATACCAAATGTTCTAAAATACTATATATAGTGTTTTTATTCTTCAATAAGTTAATTTAAACATCTTTGATATTTAAGCTGTTATAGAACGTAATTGTGTTATAGAACATAAAAAATAACTTAAGTTACTTTGCTGAGTAACTAAGTTACTTTTACAATGTGGTAACTGAGTTACTAACTCAATTACTTTTTGGGAGAAGTAATTTGTAACTGTAATTAATTACTTTTTTGAAGTAAGATGACTAACACTGTTTACAGTTAGTATTTCATGTCGAGTTTAGCTTATCAGGTTTGCAGACGTTCACTCATACTTTTCTAACTCACCTATTCAAGTGTGTTTTCAAGTGTCGAATAAAGTTTGAAGCTATTGTCTTGCAAAATCTGTGGAGTTCAAATATAGGACACCAGTCCTTTATTTGACCTCCACAAATTTAGCAAGTCTGTCATGGCTCTGTATAAACTGTACATAGACAAAAATTATTATAAAAGGCACCGGAGCAGGTGGAGACGTGCCCCCCATGGTACAGCAGTGGAACACGCCATTCACTTCCAGCTCAGAGAAAGGAGGGGGAGCGAGCGCCAAGGGGGCATCCATGTGAGCGGGTAGGAAAAGTTTCCTATCTATGTCAAAGAAGCTCTCCAGCAATAATTGTTTTTTGCTCAGTTCAGTGTGTGAATAAGTATAAGTCAAGTGTGGGAAAGATGTTCCGGTGTAGTGTAATATTTTGGATGAAATGTGATATATGTTTATTTCTGTGTACTTATTTAGCATGCATGCTTTTATTTAATGTGCCTTATGGTAATCAGGTATGGGATGTTAATACATGTAGAAGCACATACAGAGAAGATCTGGTCAAGATAAAGACATGGGTGCCTGGTACAAGGGGTTACTGGGGAACCAGGACAAAGGTTAGGTGGATGGTCAAGTCTCCACTAGAAGGAGGGGATCTTCTGTCCCCCTGAGGAGCAATCGTAAACTTTGTAAACTGTCATGTGAAAAAATGTATAAAAACCCAAGTTCATGTGCACACCTTTAGTAGAGCTGGGGATAGTCTACTCGAGTCATTTGTTGTTGTTTCAATAAAGACTTAATGGCATTGAACTTGTTGCCTGCTCATGAGTTTCTTGCTTATGCTGTTCTGATGGCTGCTGGTTCAGTATCAGACACGACACTGGCAGAAATACCGCAAAGCTCTATAAAGATCCGTGGTAACGTTGTCAAGATCTTGGGTAAGTTCTTACATTCTACATTATTTAGGCGAATTGGCAGATAATTAGAGGGTTCCAATGTGCCCCTCTCTTTCTTAGGTATAACTGATATTAATGCTTTATCAAAGGTAGGAGAGAGAGATCATAAAATATACGCTTGATCGAGCACTACTTGTAACGCTGGTGCCAGTAAATCTATAAACTGCTCATAATACTGGACAGGGAATACATCTAACTCAGGTCATTTCCCATTTTTCATGCTGGAAAGCATATAGCATATAGTAGGCCGATGTCTTCTTTCAGTTTCTGTAACTGGGCAACCTAATGATTCCACCTGCTTAGCAGACAAGTTTCAGCCAGTGAAGACATTCCCCATTCTTCCTGTTTAGGGTATGCGTCTAGAATATAAAGAGCCTCATAATATTGTCGTTTTAGCCGCTCTCGCCACAAAAATCAGAACATGGTCTGGGTGGCTGGTCCTTATTCAGCATTGGGGCTAAATATCGCGTTTGATTTCAAATTTTGATTCAAAGGTATCCCCTAGCCCTTCGCTTTCTAACACATGTGTCCAGTGTGCCATTAGCCCTGTATGTTTTTTTCAACCCCACCACTGAGGTTTTTTAGTTTGCTCTGCTTCTTAAGCATTGTGTGACCGGTGGACTTCTGTTTTAATAATAATCTTTATTTTTATATAGCACTTTTCCACCTATTGTAGTAGGCACTCAAAGCGCTTTACACAGATTAAGCTATTTACCAGTGTTACAGAACACTCACTGGAGGCAATGTAGGTTAAGTGTCTTGCCCAAGGACACAACGACAGTATGTGGGGGAGAGCGGGATGTTATGATGTTTTGGGATGTCTCGAGCTGGTCGCGAACCACTCACCCGCCGGTTGAAGGACGGCCGCTCTACCCACTGTGCTACTGCCGCCTTTTATTTGATGTGTGGTAGCTGAAAAACCCACAAGACACCAGGACTGTTTTGGAGGCACGCTCCATTTATTTTCTCTGAAGTGAAAATAAAATGCCAATTAGCATGTAACATGTGCTGCCAAACCTCCAGTCCAATCTCTCTTCCTAGTGGGATATTTTAAAAAGGGCACACCAAATAATCAAATAACATACCTGACAACATAAAACAACTGCCAATCAGCACGTAGCATGTGCTGCCAAAACCTCCAGCCCAATCTCTACAAA